>OX388281.1:1762043-1794543 GCA_947579855.1 Anticlea derivata
TGTAAATAAAATTACAACATAGTAGGTAGGTACCTCACTGTACATACAGTCGAATTGAATTGTACCTTTTAGGAATGTTGAAAATATATCTAGGTAGGTACCAAAATACTTCAGACCGCTGCTGCTGCTAGTGAAATAGCTTGTTTAAAAATAAATACGCAGGCAGAAACGATTAGTTTAAAATAGCAACTTACAGTTTTTTCATCGTCAGTTAGTGTCTGCAGCCATTTGAACAACACGCTGGCAAATTCTGCATCATAGAACATGTCCCCAATGAGGATAGTATCAAACTCCTCACATTTGAGCCTATGTAGTTATCCGTGCTGACTTCAAGCTTGACATTGTTCATTTCTGCGTTTATTTCCGTAGCGGTGATTGCGCCTAAAAATAGTTTAGTTATTTTGATTAAGATTATAAGAGGGGATGTAGCTCAGTGGTAGAGCGTTCGCTTTGCATGTGAAAGGCCCCGGGTTCGATCCCCGGCATCTCCAACTTTTTGACCTTTTCAAACCTAAGAATCAATTTCATAGATCAAAAGACACATAAGTAGCAAATAATTTCGTAAATACGTACAAGGATCTATGTCGTTGGCTACGACACGTTTTGCTTTCATTTTCACGGCAGCTATAGAACCAGCTCCGCACCCGCATCCAACGTCAAGCACGCGATGGTTTTTCACAATGTTTCCATTGTCGGTAATGTATCTGCAACAATAAAATGTGCTTAGAACAAAGTTTAGAAACACTGCTGGCATGGTGTAAATTGTGGTAAGAAAAAAGAAACACCATGCAAATTCATAATTTATTTCATCACTATATGTTTTATATGATCGTCGATAGATGGCAGCACGTATTTAAATACTATGTTCTAAATGCCGATGTCAAAAATGTTACCAACTTATCAGTTACTAGCGGCAAGGACGGGTACTAAATTGTCTTTGGTACTAGCTTGCGCCCGCGGCTTCGCTCGCGCCTTGATAAAACGTAGCCTATGCTATACTAGGTAAAGAACTCAACTTTTTCAAGTTTCATCGACATCGATTGAGCCGTTACGAAACGTGATTGATCAACAAACATCTAAACATCCGAACATCCTCACGAACTTAAGCATTTATAATAAGTATTAGTAGGATTGTAAACCCTAAT
Source organism: Anticlea derivata (assembly GCA_947579855.1). NCBI lineage: Eukaryota > Metazoa > Arthropoda > Insecta > Lepidoptera > Geometridae > Anticlea > Anticlea derivata. Next base: position 1,763,189 of record OX388281.1, read on the forward strand.
AAAACAAGATTATCCAATAGAAATGTTACGTTTATTGACTGTCTACCTTTTCCGAGAAAATTCGAGATGAGTCACTTTCCTTCAGTACTAAATACTACATAATCTGTCTACCTACTGAATTTTCAATAGGATTTCCGAATGAATCATACCTTTCTATCCCTTTTTCTCTTAGAGAAAGTCTATCTCTGTCTTCTTCTGTCGGGAACGTAAGCTGTCTCACTCTTTCGCGGGGGATTTGTATCATTTCGTCTCTTTTTAACAAGGAATGTTCATCACATCGGCATCGTTAACTAAAAGTTGGTTCCTACAATAGATAATTTTTGATAGTCTGATATTCTTACATATTTAATTTGTGTTGTGTTTGTAATTGTTTGATTATGCAACGTTCAACGTCCTAATTAAATTATTTTTATTATTAGTTAATTACTCGACGTCAAGAATCTTGATTAAAGATTGCTATCTAAAAACAGCTGACTCTCAACTAATTTGACCTTTTAACAGCTGATTTTTGTATTATTGGTTATTCATTTAAAAAAAAATGAAGAATTTTAGAAATTGTCTATTGGGTGTAGAATAACTTATTCCAACTTACTCTTATGCCGAAAAGGGGCTTATTCTGAATTAAGCCCCTTTTCGGCATTCGGTTACTGATAAGGTTGGAGTAATAATGGTTAGAGATAATAATATAAGAATTCGTTGAAACTTGGAATAGATACCTAGTTGAAATTCTTTATACCACGCGAGCGAAGTCGCAGGCGCAAGCTACCAGATAAAAACTGAAAATACTAGTTTCTACGAAAAAATATTCGAGGTGCCTTCTTCGAAATTGTGAATGAATGGAGTTTGTAGATTCAATACCCGTGACATTGTATGAGAATGACTCATTCCATAACTCTGATTATTGTCAACCTTAAGTCGCTAAATTTAAAGACCATAATTGCGTACAGATTTTGGTCAAACTTTCGAAATCAAAACATTCTACAATCCAATCTACTTTCACGCAAAACTGAATCTAAGCTATCTAACTTTAAGGTTTATTATAGGAAACTACTTTAATGTAATGCTAGTAATCTGTGACACTTGCGTTTGGGTTTTTCTTATGTCCGGTGCGCTGGTTACTCCTGAACTAATTAGCATAGAGTTAAATATATTATGATGTAGAAATACAGAAGGTATGTTTTTGAATTTATACATTGAAAAACAAAGTCTTACTAGCGCAAATTCCAACCTCACCAATATCCACACATACCTACCTACCTATTAGTATCATCTATTTGACCATTAGTAATACATACATATTATGTAACTGTTTTTAATATAATAGTTAAATACGTTTTCATAAAAATCTATGCCTTATATTCAAATTTTACCAACATTTTTATGTTCGACTGTAGGTGTAGGTACTAAAACACCCATTTTTTAAATTGAAATAAATATTATTTTTTCGTTTCGTCAACTCACACCATTTGTTCCGAGATTTTTGGCGGAAAGTTAAACGACTCAAGGTAACCCACCGACAATCTTGTGCAAATTCAAACCTCACTTAGGGCACAGATGATTCCTACTGTTCCAAATTCAAACCTCACTATAATATAATACATGATTAACATAGGTACCTATAACCAAACAAAGGTGATTCCCTGAACGCAAGCCCGCAGCTGTCGGGTTTTTTTTTTACTAAGTTAAGTACCTACTACTAATTTTTCCTTAGCATTTGTATGCAAGCCGCGATAGTTATACGGTGAGGTTATTCTGTGTGGTGATACAGATATTTAAATAGTAAACAATTTTTTTTTAAAGCACTTTTTTTCACACTTTCAAGTACATTTATTGGATTCTTGGACATGCCAATTTTTTCCCGATGTTTTCCTGCCAAGAGAGCCATCAATAATAAGCCCTCTCTACCAACCTGAAATGGTCAAATGTCACCATCATCATAATCTCCCTGCCCTTTGAAGTGGGACTTCATGTGGGGTCAGCACAACAAGTTTTTCTCTTCCACTCTCCACTATCAGCCGTTATGTCAGTATTTACTCCTTTCTTTCACACAATTTATTTATCTTTTCTTTGGTGTACCTCTTCCCTCATATCCTTTCACATTCATATTTAAATCTTTTCTAGTCACATGGTATTCTTCCCTCCGAATGACATGCCCATACCACTCCCAACCTTTTGCTCTTCAACTTCTCAGTCACTGGCGCTACTTTCAAACTTGTCCATTCTAGTCACTCCACACATCCATCTCAACATTCATTTCCACAGCATGTACTCTTCTTTCATCCGTCCCTTTGGTTGCCCAACACAGATCAAATGTATGTGCTCTTTTCCATCTCGTAGCTCTAGTGAGTTCTTACCTGGCTGTGGCCTGACCCCCTGGCCAGTAGAAAGCCCAGAAGGGGTCTTTAAAAGGTGACTGTTCCTCGGTGGCCGTCCACAATGGACACGTGTGGTCAATGACCCTGATAGCCAGCTCAGGAGTCAGGTGCCGCCTGGATACCACGGTGTGTTTGATGATTAGAGAGGTCAGGTCTTTGAGCATTGTCTGTAATGAAGGAAAACATGGCTGTAGATTGGAAAGTGTACTCAACGAGGGTAATTACTTGAAAACCTAAGAGATAAACTTCTAACGATGTCAGAAACTTGTTTATTGATCGAGCGATCGAAGATCTCTCAAACAACTTTGACGAATCGGCGTTTGTACCTATGTAAGAATAAGAGTTAAATCGGTCAAGGGGTTGCTAAAATATAGAGGGGTCAAACCAAAAGGGTAATAACTAAAACAAGTAGGGAGGTATCATATGAAAGAGCTTTGTTCATACATTCTAAAACGGTTTTTACTTTTATTCTAGGCCATATTATGGTTTTTAACTTATAACAAAAACAGTAACTCCCAGTTGTTAAAGTTTTTAAAGACTCTAGTTCAGGTAAGATTGGATATTTATTAGTAAGAACAATGCTAAATATGCTTTTTTCGAAGTTCATATTAATTACGCCCCAACGATCACAATGTCTCAACCAAATAACACGCAAAGCAATCGAACATCGCTAACGAGATGAAACGTTGTTACCATAAACTACTGCAACTCGTTCTACTAACTAATTTTTTGAAGTTTGGTCCTGGGAGTTCAGTCATGCGCAGTACTGTTACAGTTTGGAGAAAGCGTGAGTCACACGGAGGGTAACCCTTAAGTGTTCGCGGAATATTAATGTGATAAATTTAGGTGACTCATACTAGGGAATAAGGAAGGAGTCAGAATTTGACCGATATCAATAGTGTTGGACTTATGATGCTATCAATAGTCCAGCCCAGCGACGTTGTTTTTCTAATATTTTTATATTGTTAGTGTTTTATAAATGACTGGCCTCATAGCTCAGTTGGTAGTAACTCTGCCTTCTGCGCTAGAGGGCGCGGGTTCGATTCCCGCACTGGACAAACATTTGTGACTAACACAGATGTTTGTTCTGTGTCTGGGTGTTAAATATATATCTATTATTTATATCAGTCTCTGGTACCCATCATACAGGCTATGCCTAGTTTGGGATCAGTTGACCTTGTGTAATATGTCCGGAATATTTATTTATTTATTATTTATTTATTTAAATCCTATCCTACTAATATTATAAATGCGAAAGTTTGTAAGGATGTTTGTTGTTCAATCACCGTAACGGTTCTTAACTTGGAATAGATAAAGTTCTTTACCTAGAAGAATAGCATATAGGTACTATAGTATGACCTTTAAATAGAGCAATGTTAACTTAACTTCGTAATTCAAGTTAGATTGATTATTAATTACTTAGATAGAACATGCTAAAGGTCCGATTTTAAAAGTTTATCTCATGCCTCAACGATATTCGAAAACCCACTTTTTATCGAACATAGTTGCAATTTTCAAAGATTATGTTATGCCACAACGATCTTCGAAAAACAAATCTTAATAGACATCGCGAGATCTCAGTTCGGGGCGAACCACTAGTATTCCACAAAGTAGATAGTGTACCTAACCGGCTTCCAGCCTTGGAATCCTAGCCTTGTTGCTTCACTTAGTAGGCGTCCTACGCATCTCGCTCGTGATCGAACGTCATTTGACGTCATTGGAACGTCACAAGTTACAACAAGGCATTTTGCAACGAGTTATGTATCTAGTACACTATCCCAAAAGGGGCTTATTCCTTCTACAAAAAGACCATCTGCGAAATAAAATTCTGTATTTTTTTTAGTTTTTTCCCGATTTTTCCCAATTCATTTGTTTTTGGTCTTTTTGTTACCTTTATCACAAATTATTAACCGTACGAGAAGGTTAACATCAAGATTAATACATATAACAGATGAATAAATCGACAAAACAGCATATTTTTGCAGTTTCATCTTGTATAGAATCTATAATATTAAAACTGTGAACTGCGCACGATAGTGTGTTCCCCTTTTCTCCTTCACATTTTTCCATCATGGAATCTTTTACTGTGGGATAAGGTCGAAAACTGCTCACTTATATAATGATAGATAAAGTCTACCGCAGATGGGTCAATATTTTCCTAAATGTTTAGATAAGATAAGATAGCTAAGAGCCTATAATCATCGCCGCACGGCATTACAACGAACTGATAATGAACAAACTAAAATACGAGAACAGGTCACGAGGAACAGGTGATATTTAGTATAGTTTGCGATGATACAAAGTCATAATCCATTCAAAGATGATTCTGCAATGGTTTCAACGAAAGGTCTTGATTATATATGTGCTTCCAAACGGTACTAATATGAGTTTATGCCGACAACAAGGGAATTATACAAAGTCGTACGTGGGTTAATAAACCCTTGTTGTTTTGTGCCACACCCGCCAAGTTGATCGATCTGAACTTACTGCGGAGTATAGAAAATAAGAATGTTCTCGATTTCAGAAGAATTGGATTTTTCGAATAGATTAGATGACACTGACAATGTTCGTCTCGGTACAAAGGAATATCCGGCCCGGCTCGAAGGACCAGTAACTAATCAGATCTCAGAACATAATCAGATTTTAGTTTTTACGCAATAGCCAGGTAGAAGTAAAAATACACATACCTAGGTTTTCCTAAACTCTAACATAATTATTAATCACTCATTTTATGACTCTTCGTCTGAGAGGCAAGGGGTTTAAATATTTGCATGATCTGCAAATATGTATTTGTCCCGGTTCTGAGTGTGCTACGGTAGAACCGTGGTTTCCCTAGTCTACAAAGACCTGTTTAGGCCCATTTCATTCATCTCAATAGTTCATAGAATGCATGAATCACCACACCAACCTTGAGCTGGGCGCAACGCCGCCGCCGTGGGCGTGTCAACGACACCGCGGCGGCCTCGGCCTTGAGTACAATGTAGTGCAGAGGGCGGCGAAAGAAAGTGGGGTTTTCCATGTCCGTCTTCGTGTCACTAGTTATTTCTTGGTCATCCTGCATTAGTTCAATGACCAGGTTTAAGTATGGTGGCCCTGAAAAGGGCCACTGATTCATTCGCGTTTCAAGTCAAGTCTTAAAACGGTCCCAAAAAAATTAGGACTAAATTGAAATTGAGTGTGGTGAATGAAAATGTCTTCGATTTATTGGGTTCTAAGTTCTAACTTCTAAGTTTCGTTTCGATTCGTCACGATATTTTCCTTCACTGTTTGAGAGCAATAAGTGATAATTAGTGGAGTTTATTGGCCAAAATTCAGAATGGGAAAACTTTATATTCAAAGATTTGTTTTATAGTAAAAAGGCTTAGATATTATCTATGTAAAAAGGGTATTTTAACGTTACTAAATAAGATAGTTATGGGCAACCTTCTTTCGTCTTGTTACTGAAACTTTTTTGGCCACTCAGGAATATAATGGCCAGTAGGTATGGTGGCTGAAAGAAAATAGCGTTTTGATCGTTCATACTAAATCGATTATTTAAAAAAAATCGCGAGCGCTTCGAAAGGCAATTTTCTACTGCTATAGTGGGCAAGAAAGGCCAAGTGGCACGACGAATGCACAGACAGTAGGTACCTAGCTCCTCGGCTCCACAAACGCCCCCACATTCTGCACCTGATATCTGTTTTTTATAGTGTACTTTCAATCTGCGTGTTGGACACCCAATACTCTTGGTATTGGGTGTCCAACACGCAGATTGAAAGTAGGCGGACGTACAGATCGTGCAAGCCAGTGATGTCTCGTGTAGTACCTACATGCTTCTACTACACCAAGGGAGTATCCAGGGGGGGTGGGGGGTTATGGGGGTCATGCCCCACCCTCTGAGTTAGTCAGTTGGTTGGTGAATAGTGCGCCAGAGTCTCGTTTTTTGATCGGTAGGGTGTACCATCGGCTGGAGTGGTTGTCTTGGGTTCCAAATGGAACCACTTACACCACCGCTTATAAAAAATAGATATCTTTAAACCTACTAACTTTATTTACAGAAATAAACTTAAAACTAATACAAGTTAATATTTACAAAATACACAAGAAACAGTTGAGCCATCTAGAGACCATTACAAACGATCTATAGATAGCTCAACTGATCCAGATCACTACCAGTCGGAAGCGTCCCCAAGACGCTGGCGGAATTGCCACGCTGGATGGCAATGCTAATTCGCTGGGCCAAATAAGAGCCAGCTCTCGGGTCACGCGTCGCTTCGATCAGAGTGTAGATATCTTTTAGATTTATTCTTGTAATCAAATTGTAGCCTGTCCCCTGACTGGGCCTCTACTATGTAACCCCTGACTCGAAGACTGGATCCGCCCTTCCACTACACCGATAAACACACACACTTCCGAGAGTTGTTATCACGGGGTAAACAAACACAGTAGGTAACAATATCGCGCGTGGCGTTACGGCAACGATTGTACCTATGTAGGTAGTTATAAGTGTGCTTACGGTGACCTAAGCCATTATGTACAACTCATACGGTAACGGTATGAGGCCAATAGTTACCGACCAAGTCTCTGTGGTACTTACTAAGTTGAACTTTATATACGCATTAGGTATATAGGTAGGTATTAATGATAGTCTGACCACACTTGACGATTTTTATTAAAAAATTTCATCATTTTGTTTCGTTCTTGTATCTTTAGCAGCATGAATAATGTCTAATCAAACAGTAGGTAGGTAGTAAATGGAAGCGTTGATAAGTTTGTTTGCAAACAAATACCCGTTATATGCCGTACATGATAGCTACAATTTGCAATGCGGTTGGGAACAGTGGTTGGAGGAGGCTATGTCCAGCAGTGGACTTTTACCTGGCATAGTGGGATGTTGTACCCTGAAAGACTTTCCATCCGGTCGTGGGTTCGAACAGGTGTTGCACCATTGAGTATTTCTGTGCTTATAGCACGGGTTGCATAACAACGGTTAAGGAATTCAAGTAAGGAAACTACTTAGAGTATTCTTAGAAACTACTTAGAGTATTCTTATAAGCGGCGATGGACTTGTAACCTGACAAGCAAAGTTTTAGTGTAAAAATTATAAATTTTAGTAAAAATAAGTAGTAGTAAATATTTTTAGTCCCCCTGAACCATCGACACGAAAGAAGAAGAGCAAAATTTTGGCATGTAGGTGTATAAAGGTGCCTCTGATTACCTGTCTGAAGATCTGCAAGGTCAAAGTAAAAGTCGCAAGGCCCTGTTTTAAATTTTGGTACTCGGTTGTTTTCTGGGAGTTCCCATGTCTACAGGATTCTAAAAACATCCCCCATTACCCAGACTGAACAGTGGGACTTCCCTTTTTAATCTGGTATTACCGCAAGTGAGTTTGTTTACTCTGATAAATACTTACCTACTTCCTTTAGATAATTGAAGTTTATTTACTGCAGAAAAGTCCCCGACTGTCATTATCGTGAAACGGAATGGGCAGTTCGCCAATGCATACAATTTTGATTCACAAAACGCTGTGTGAATTTGTGTTTTTGTTTGATATTTCCACTATTTTCCACTGATATCTAGTCCATCCATAATCTAGGATTTTATATCAGTTACTAGGAATGTCGGTGGGAAGCTGTTGTTTGTTGTCACAAATTCCCAAAATAACTAATTAGACGGCGCGGAAAAACTGTATTTTTAGATTTTCAAAACTATCCCTTAAAAGGATTTAATGAGATGTCAAAGTTTGTATGGGAGAATCTTAACGCTTGGAGAGATTTTTCTGAAACTTGGTACAATTACTCATGAAATAAAATAATGAAATACGTATTTGAGGGTTTTTCAAATCTGAATCCACAACTATAGCAGGAAAATCTCATTCTAATGTCAAATGAAGTAACTTAGCATAATCAAAGGGGGGCAGTATGATGCCTTCGAACGGCTTTCGACGAATTCTCGAGAAAGTTTCTTCAAATAAGTAGTTCCTGTGTTTGGACAGTGTTTTCCCTAAGGCCGACTAAAGAAGAACATGGACTACTACTTTCCTATCACACACACCTTTAGTAAAGGCACGCGCGTAGCGGCTCCTCAATCTATAAACATGGGGACTTTGGAGTTTAACGTTTTTTTATCGGCAGGACAACAAAAATAAAAGTCAAAATGTCAAAATCAATTCACGTAGCGGCTACTTAATCCACGTGCACTCAGACCTAAGTATTTAGTCAAGTAGGCGAAACAAACTACTACACATGATGAACACATGGCATCACGTAGGCCACGTGGCCCGTGCAACGGTGTCTCTATTGCGTAAGTTTGTTGAACTTGAATAACTAGAGTTACGCTATGAACTTCCGTGCCTTGTGTCACACAAGTCCTTGGTTCTAGCACGCTAAGAACGCTAAGAATTCTAGGACTTAGCTACCTTTGCAGGTACTATGCAGGTACAGTGAATTACTGTATTATTAGGAAAAGCAATATGAAGGAAGTAAGCCCCTGCCTGAACAAACAATTTGACGAATAGATTTTTATTTTTTACGAATTTAAACCATAATTTTCAGTTTCAGTAAGCTACCGTCCCCGCCTAGACAAAATCGCTTTGTTGATGGTACGGGCTACCAGTATAGTATTATGTTATCTGTGGTACGGGCCATACTATCACCCAAAAACATAATGTAGGTATTGGTATTGAGATTTTAGACCACGTTATCTAGGTCAAGGCATAGCTTCACGTAGGCATTCGCGTGGCCGGACCGACGTTGGCACTATTGTGCAATAATTTTTTACTTGACTCTTCATGACGACTATGACAACCTTGCTATTCATTGATGTTACTTTGCAGATTGTTATCTGTATCGCGTTTGCAATCAAATTGTACGTCTTTGTTTTCAATGAAATAAATCATCATTAGAATATAGGCCTCCCCCAAAGAGTGCCATGACGATCTTGAGCCTTTTCCATCAGCTGACTTCCCGCAACATGTAATCGGTCCTTCAGCTACCAACACTGCGTAGCTCGGTTTGGTTGGATCCTTTACTCCCCAACGATTGTCGGTTCTGCGAGCTATTACCAATCGCCTGCCCACTTCCAATTGAAGTTCTGAGAGCTCTGTCCGTGTTTGTCGTGTCACTGATTCTTTCTTGGTCATCCTGTATTAGATCAGTGAGCAGGTTGAGGTATGGTGGCCCTGAAAAGGGCCTATGACCGTCGGTGAATGAATCAGTGAAGTGAAAGGATTAAGGATTCCTTCCGAGGTTTTCCCGCTAACCCTTCAACATGAAGAGCTTTAAGAAAAATACAAAAAGATTTCTCCAGGGCAGGCAACGCATGAGCAATCCTTCAGGTGTTGCAGATGTCAATAGGCGACGGTAACCGCTTACCATCAGGTGGGCCGTAAGCCTGTTTGCCTCCGTATAATATTAAAAAAAAAGTGCACCTCTAAGAGGCTCCTTTCGTGCACTATCGGTCAGTGTCGGTGACCTTGGTTCTTCTACGGTTTTCCTTATTTCTGATTCTTTCGGCGAAACTCGGAGCACAGCTCTCTCCATAGCCCGTTGCGTGACTTTGAGCTTGTGTGTGTGTAAACAATGACACACACATCTTTTAGATCTTTTAGACTCAACAACACACGTCTATCGTCTGTGATGTTGGCTAGGCGTTTTCACAAGAGAGGTAGTCCGACTTTTCCACAGTCTTCGTCAACATCATTCGCTGGATACTATTCGTTTTTACGAAATCTACTTCTTTTCTGAAGTCTAGCTTATTGATCGAGCGAGCGAAGATCCCTCAAACGACTTGTGTTTTGTGTCTTAGTATGTTTATTTGTTAGTAGAGCATAACTAATTGGCCGTGGTGGCCCCGGCAAAAGAATAGGCCCTTCCATATCTACCTTTCCGCAGATGTCGTAAGAGGCGACTAAGGGAAAAAAGCTAGGGTATGGGCAGCAGCGTCCCTCATTTTAACAACGATAGCTCTAACTGTGCTCGCCAACCCGCATGTCCAGCGTGGTGAGTATGGGCAAATCCCCCCACATGATAAGGAATCCGCTCTGTCTGTGGGGGAGGCCATTTTCAGCAGTGGACGTCGTACGGCTGAAATGATGATGATGAGAGCATAACTTTCGAACCGGCAATTTAACTTGCATAGACTTTAGTAGGTCAACAGATTGTATAATCAAGATTTACTGGAATATGCGTAAATAAGTCAAGAGTTGCTAAGATAGACGTCCAAAACGGGGTTAAAAAGAATTTATAGAGACACGTGAAGGTTGGGTGTCATAAGATAGAGCTGTGTTTACCTCTAAAGCGAGTGAGAGTTGTTTGAGAGATCTTCGCTAACCCGGTCAATGAAACTGAATTTTCATATTCATATTCATCAGGGACTGAAAGCGGTAGAGGTTATAGGTACTGGTACCGTTAAAACATTTCGGTACCATTATGCTATACCGGTAGGGCATTTCGGTTAAAGGTACCGGTAGCGAAATAAACCGAAATAAACTGCGAAGTCAGATTTTCCGGTACCGTTATATTTATCGGTTGAGAAATATTCGGGTAACCGAAATTTATCGGTATGACGTCATATCGTTATTTAAAGGTACCTTTATATTCCGGTTATTCAGTCCCTGTATTCATTTATTGCCAACATGTACACGGATACAGCTTAGGTGTAAAGGTTGCTTAAGTAAGTACATGTACCCTGTAGGGCGCTGCATTTTGCACATTCTAAAACCAGTATTTAAACGTACGTCAATGTTTTATCTTAGGAATCTCCAAGTCGCTTGTAATGAGGAAAGAGTTGAGACTTGAAAAGATGTATTAGATGTTCCTCTTTCGGTCACCCTGCGAGGTCAATGACTAAAGAGACGTCAGTTTATTTATTTATTTGTTTGTTTATTGACATAAAGTAATAAGTACAGACATTGTATGAATTCCCTGACTCCTGAGCTAGGTAAGATAACCTGTGTTACAGAAGTCAGTGTCTTCTCCCATATAATGGTTATAGTTATGACATAAACAAGTACAGTATGTAGTTAACAGTTAGATTTAACTTGTAGATAAAGTTAATTTTTAAATTAGACTAAGGTACATACATACAGCAACCAGAAATTACGGAATTTAGAGACAATTCAAGAAAGGAGTTGCTATTGTATGCATGTGTGTGTGTTTGTGGTTATGAATGGATGTGTGTAGGTGTATGTGGTATGTGTGTAAGTGTAAGTAGTATGTGTGTAAGTGTATGTATTTGTGTGGGTGTATGTGTTTGTGTGGGTGTATGTGTGACAGTACTAGTATAGTATTATGTTATCTGTGGTAGGGGTATCTATTTACAAGGTGTTTCATAATATGTTTGCTATCCCGTAAGGGGCTTATTCTACACCAGATTGGCAATAAAGTTTGTTCTACGTTTCGACTTCAGTAAATTCGACGCTTTTCATTGTAATAACTCTATGAAAAAAATATGCTGTTTTTTTTGTAAAACTGCTCTAGATTATACAAAAAACATTAACCCTCATCAGTAACTGAGTTTATCAGCTCGATAACTCTCGCCCTGTCCTTTTCTAACAGTACCTAAACGTAAGGAGGTAACTGGTAAGGCATGTTCCATTACCATTGATTCATAATGTTTTACCTTGCATTCATTTGCTCGAGCCTATTTTATTTTAGTGTAATTCTGAATAATATAGTACAAAATTTCAGGCTCGTTTGCGCCAACGTCCATACCACGTTGAAAACACCTCGATAGATTTATTTTTTAAAGTTGGGTCCTCTGCAACAGTTTTTTCGAAATAAGAGTCTATCTAACAAAAATAACTTTTTTTAAATATTTTGTTAGACAATAGCATTGGGTAGGTACCTAAATCCAAGACTCTTTAAAAAAAATAGTTTTTGAGATAATCGATATTTTCTTATATTTCGCTTACGTCGATTACTTTCGAGCTCCTTCTAAAGCTTGCTATCTCTTTCCGCATTCAATTACAGTACATAACGCTGTCACTTTCATCATCACTCGATAATTTATTATGATTTTTGTATCCTCTTAAGCAACGTCGGGCGCGGTCAGTACTTGGATGGGTGACCGCCTGGGAACACCGTGTTGCTTTTTGCAACTCTTGTAAAATAGATTATTGGTTTTTCGCTAATTTCTTTGAAAGTGCCTAATAAATTCTGCATTAAGTTTGCCAACGTCCATACTACGTTGAAAACACCGGTTCTCGTCCGATCACCGAAGTTAAGCAACGTCAGGCGCGGTCAGTACTTGGATGGGTGACCGCCTGGGAACACCGCGTGATGTTGGCTTTTTGCAACTTTGATCTTACGCCAAGGTTTTTGAAAGTGCCTCATTCATTCTGCTTTTCGTTCGCCAACGTCCATACCACGTTGAAAACACCGGTTCTCGTCCGATCACTGAAGTTAAGCAACGTCGGGCGCGGTCAGTACTTGGATGGGTGACCGCCTGGGAACACCGCGTGATGTTGGCTTTTTGCAAGTTTTTTTTTTTTCGAACTCTTGACTCAGTCCTTCAAAAATAACTCCTTTAAAATCTCTTCCATTTCTCCTACCTACACGTTTCACGTTTAATAAACATCAGCCTTGACATCGGACCACAAATTCCATGAAAATCAGACAGTAAAACAACACTAATAAACAATTCATAAACCCAATAAATTGTTGAAATGCTACAAATTCCAGAACTTCTCGGAACTACCCCAGTTATTGACAGAATTCTAGAACATATCGCCACTTTACTGTTTGTTGGTATCGGTTCTCGTGAGCTGATACTCATTAGTAGGTCATGGGGGTCGGAGAAACAGGGATGTATGGAGACAGCAATATTTTAATCGATATCGATATGTTAATGCTGGGGTACTGATGAAGTTCAAGTGTAATAAAAAAAATAATGTACTTAATTAAATTTAATTAATTCATGACATTATGATACCTTCCTATCTATTTAAGTTAGCTTTAATTTTTAGTTCAAATTTATCATGAGATTATTTTCGTTTATATTTCAAGAGTTTAGTTTGAGTCAAGAGTTTTTTTTTTGTTTTTCTTTCATTGAGCACTGTTTATGTTTATTTTAAGAGTTTTTTTTTTGAGAATGCTATAGTGCACTTTTGTTATTATGTATATCAGACCCTATTTTTATGAAGATATTTTATGTAATTGGTAATAAACATAATGTTTGTGCACTTTCAACAAATAAATAATAGAAGAATGAAAGAAAAAATAAAATTATATAAAAGAAAACAAACATGGAAGAACTAAATATTTCTTTATTAATTGAAATAACAAGGATCGTTTTGAAACGTCTTGGATCTAGTTGAATTAACGAATGAACGGCTGTTCTTCGCGACCAAGCCTAAGGAAAGATCGTATATTTTGCGTACGATTTAGAAAACATGATCGTACATAGTACCAGCTGCAAAAAGGTCGTTTAGATACGAATTAAATCGTACGGTTCGGCAAACGCTGGTTCAGACTATCGATAAACTTACCCAATGCATCGGAACATCCCTTTGTAGACCTTGACTGGGGTTACCAAGAATCGAATCGATAGCTAAGGTCAGGAATCTGTTCAACGATTTACCTACTGTCTCATCGACATGACATAGGTACTACAGTTAGGAAGCACCTGTTTAGGTTTTCGGCAATATAGTCATTTCACATTACGTAATAAAAGGAATTTTACTTAGATTAATTTGGAAATTAGACTTCATCAGGACGTTGTATCTGTCTGTATTGGGTTATTATTAAAAAGCTCTTGTCGGTGTGATCTCTCCAATGCGAGCTCCTTTACGTCCTTATACGATATGCGGCAATCTTCTCTTTTATCTGGCTCATGTAACTTATTCTTGGTCTTCCTCTTCATCGTTTTCCGTCTACCTTTCTTTCAATGAGTCATGTCGTATAATATTGTATAGATATTGTACTGTATTGGGTAGGTACCTAATCTTATGTCATCGGCGGCCGTTACAGTATGAAGGTTCTAGGGGAGCGCAGACGGCGGCACCTTACTAGATGGAAATTTTAATTCATCACGTGAGGGGCACGAAAGAAGCCTCTATGAGGCTTCTTCATCTTAATTTTTAATTTAATTTATTTTTTTCGGTTGTTCACCATAATTGTTAGTACATTTACCTATAAACTATGTTAGTAACCATAAAAACAGATTTCAAATTATTCATGTCACATATTATCAGAAAACATTCAACAAATTATTATTGCAAAAATAAATTAAATTTACTTAATATTGAAAATTCTAACTAGATTAATATAAGCATGTAAATGTCAAGATAATATTCAAGAATTCTAATTGTTTATGTTTAAGTAAAGTCCAGAAATAAATAAATAGTAACCTACAGTTAACAACCGACGAGCATGTATGAGGAATGTGATGAGAGTGAATGAAGCAAAAGAGGTATGTCAGGATCGTAGCAAGTGGAAAACCGTGGTCTCTGCCTACCCCTCTGGGAAACAGGCGTGATTTTATGTATGTGTACAGTTAACAGTTACAGTTAATAATAAATAAATCTTTAGTCTCAAAAATAATCTTGTAGAGGGTGAAAGGTTGAAAGTTTGTATGGGCAATTCATAATTCCTAAAGTTAGGGATCTGAAAATTAATATTTAGGCCTTTGGTAAGAAATACGTGTTTCATCATTTTCGCAAAATTATCCCTAATGGGGGCAAAGTAGGGGGTGAACATTCCCGGGTAACAGCTAGTTATGTAGCGCCTCGCAGAGGCTCTTTTTATCCACGTGTCTGTAACCATTTGACCCACTACGTCGATCATGGAAAATTTCATGTTTTTGTATGACGCTAAGGCCCTGCCGCCATCATAACAATACAATTTATTTTCCAGTGCAAAAACAGTTTAATTTTAGACTTCCAAAGTCCATGACGTCAAAAAAATCATACTACAAACATATTCACACTCTAATCCACAAACACAGTTATTTGAAACTGGGTAGATAATTAGGTATTTTGCGCTTATCGCCAATAAAAAACCTAACCGATAATGGTCGGGTTTATTTATTTACTACATTGTTTAAATACCGATTTCGGTAAAAACCAACTTCCGCCCAAACAATTGATGAACAATTCGGAAATACTCATATTGTTTTTCACTCCCTTGAAGAAGTAAAATGTCAATTCAAGTTAGACCAGTGGATACATACAATACGATAATATTATTTTATTATAGTTAGGTAAAGTTTACATGAATCAAAACAATATTTCGCCTTTCTATGAATAAAAACAACTGCTTGACTATAAACCAAAAAGGAAGAAAATCTGTGAGTACCGAGTGGGACGAGTTAATGTTTTGCTTTTATATCATTCGCTAACTCGTCCCACTGTCGTAACTTAGATATTATTCAACTGCCAACAAGAAAACAGTAGGTACCTATCTAAAGTTTTTTGTCTGCTACTACCTAAGAATTATGTAACCCGCTTGCACCTAATCCCTCGGTGACCATCTATTCGAGGGGGGTAAATTGAAAAACAGCGCTGCATGCAATGCATGCAGCAAATGCTGAATTTACTCCCTTTGCATTTCTATTATTATTTTTATGTGTATCCTGCTCTTTTTCTAATATTTTTTTTCTTTGTAAAGGCAATAAATTTTATTTTTATTTCATTTATTTTTTTTAATCACATTAATAAGGTTAACTACTTATAGACTACTTATAGAAGATAGGTAGGTAACAAGAATCAAGGACACCGCGTGTTAATGGCCTTTTAAGGATATAAATTAATTGGTAGGTAATACAATGTGTAAATCATTGCGACTTTCGCTCCGGTCAGTAATACTACTGACTGAGTAATTCAACTGGTAATACAAATGATACAACCTTGTATCTCTAGATTCCTAGTACTACTACAAAAAGTACAAGCAAAGGAGCCATTTCATTCTGGGCCTGGTCCATGTACACTACATAGAAAAACTAGGGAAAAATTGGAGATTACAAGAAAAATACAATTTCATTAATTTGAAGACAAATGCGATGGTACAAGAATAGTTCTTCTGGTAAGTTTTTTACTATGTGAACAATATTTGAAAGCCGCCATGTTGGTTTATAATTGGCGTTTGACATGACATTGACATAGTTTTCATGTCATGTTGTTTGATTTGATGTTTTTGTTTTGTCAGATAAATGTAGGTTGTCAAAATGACATTTCACGCACGTCCATCCGCCATATTTTTGTAGCGCTGTGTGTTGCTCTCTTTATCGAAGAAAATCTTAATGTACCTTAGAACGAAGTCAATTTAAATAAAATAACCAATTAAATACGTTTACTTTATTGCTTAGCCATATTTTAGAGTAGTGTACACAGTGCAGGCCCAGGCTCCATATATTGATGAAACGTCTCTTTTACTAGGGTTAGATTCAGATTACACACCACAAAATCGCGTGGTGGCCTGTGGGCCGGTGCCGGGGCGGGTGACCCCTGCGTGATTAGGACGAACGAATTAACCAAAAACATATCGCATTCTCTCCTACGATTCGCAGTGTTCAAAGTTCAAATAATCTAGGTTAATGTGTCGCCCGTGTGTACCTACTCGGTTTTAAATACCTTCTACGTTTACTGCCATAATACAAAGTCCGTTTTACTACTATTATTATGTAGTATTACCTACTTATGAATAATTATGTTTATTTTTGATAATACTGCATTTCGCAGAATGTACTGAGATAGGGAAAGTATTATTAATATTCGAATTTCATGAAACTAATACAAGTATTTACAACTATTTTACAAAATACATAAGAAACAGTTGAGCGATCTAAAAACCGTTGCAAACTATCTATAGGTAGCTAAATTGATCCAGATCAGTATCAGTCGGAAGTTAGTATATACTTATAGTCGACGACTGGACGTATAATTTGTAGCCATCTTGAACAAAATCTTTCAAATAATTTAAATGTGGTACCGGTAAATAAGATTGCAAGGTAAACATTTAGATTCATCAGCTTCAAATAGAAAAAGCACTAAGTCACAATTTCGAAAAATGTGTCTAGAATTTGTTTTCCTTAGACGATGTTCCTTTACCAAACCACCCACGAGTATATCAAGGAATAAAACAAGTTTCAACTAACCACAAAATATAGAATATAAATACTTATGTTTTAAACTTACACAAACACGAATGGTTAGGTAGGTAGGTAACCTAAAAACAATGCATCTTACTGACCGCTGTTATTATAGAACAGAGGCCCGAGTCTGTAATGATCGCGAGTTATTCACTCGTCACCGTGAGACGTGAAAAATGAATAGTTCACCGTTGTTGTATGATGCGTCTCTACAAAGCCCGCGATATTCACTGAGAACTCGGGCACAAAGTCCGTTCATTAAACCTTGTCCAGTAACGATTGCACTTACGTATGTATGGCATTTAAAAACTTTATTATCCTACTAATATTATAAATGCGAAAGTTTGTGGCAATGTTTGGATGTTTGTGTTTCAATCACGCTGTAACGTCTCAATCGATTACAACGAAACTTGGAAGAGGTAGGGATCTTTACCTAGAGTCTAGGTAAAGATCTCTACCTTTCTAGATCCTAGACTCATAGATTCTAGGTCCTAGACTATCATATAGGCAGATTTTTAGTACCATTCGGGCAAAGCTGTACACAAGCTAAGTGATTAACAAATACCGAAACCTTGTTTAGGTAGTTTTATAATCTGTTTAGATTGCAGTTGCTTTGGGTTCTCATTACGTCTCAGCAAATGCTTTGGCTTTTCTGAAATAGATGAGGTACCTGTACCTACCTGCTTCGTTCACTAATAAGTGTCGATTTTTATATTTTATTTGATTCTTCGGTAATACTAGATCATTGATACTTACAGAGTAATAGAAATCGTCAATGAACAGGAATGCAGCGGTGAAGAAGTGCCTTTCAGGAATAAGAACGAAGAGTAAAATGATCAGATAGAAGATGACTCACTGAACCCATGTCAGCGTTATAATGTAAACAAGAACGCATGCCAAAGTCATCGAACTTATCTTAGGTACACGTGTACAGCACCCTACTAGATAAATTAATAAAACATAGAGCATTATATCAATATATTCCACTGTCATATTCGGGCCATGATAACATTGACGAAGGTCAGCTAGACTAGACTAGAATATAGGTCAATGCTCTATGAATTCTAGTTACATCTACGGCAAAGGTAAGAGACGAAATCTCAATTTTGAAACTCGGGTAGGTAGGTAGGTAGGTCAGTTTTGACGTCAGTACTTTGCTTAACTGGGAGAATTGCAAAAAGATACCGTTGAGTATCCGTGAACTGAAAATAAACCCAAATTACAAAACACTTGCAGTTTGTTTCCTCCGCCCGAGGTAAAACCACGCGGGAATTCCGAACGCTCTAGCATCGATAACCTTAACTTATGATAAGACCCGTGGAAACTGTCTTAAAATCCCCCCCACAGTCCTCAATCCTATGTAAGCCGAGAGGCGAGGAAGGCCTAAATAAAGTGGTTGTATACAAACGTGTTGGGACAGGCTACGCTTCGTACTATCAAACGCACACAGACTACACACCTTGTTATACATTTCTGTATTGACACAAAACACAAGCACAGTCCACTCACACAACTAAAAATACAGGCGATTTTCGCGGAATCTCCAGCAGCACTGAACGGGCACCACACACACAGCCACAAAGAAACGCGCATGCGCGTCAAAGTCTTTATAACAGGGTACGACACGGCATGATTCACATTCTTATTCCAAAGCACAGAGCGAACACGCGCCGGATTTGTGAACAGAGTTGTGAAATCATTGTGACATATCGCCAAACAAGTTCAATAGCCACTTGTGGATTGCATAACAGTTGCAACTGTTTAGTGAAGTGCTACCAGTGCTTGTGCCATTCCTAGTAACAGGCACGTGACCATTCCTACAATCAAGAAAGTGTCAAGTAGTGATCATTGTGAATTCAGGAGCATCCGAAATTCAAAAATGTACAACGAATCAATGATACCTGTAAAAGCGGAATCCTTCAGCGGAATGGCTGCGAAAAGGTAAATTTCATACAATTGTGAAATGTCCGTAACCAGTTACATATATTCGAAATCAACGGTCTAAATAATAATTAGTGTCTAAATAACCATTACAGTATGTGATTATTTCAAAACAAATAATCATAGTATGATTATCATACCGTCTTGCCAACAGAGTTTCCTTAATAGTTAAGTAATGTGACTTGGATAGTTTTGCCATAGCTATGCCAAAAATTTGAATTACTAGCTAGCTTTTCTCTTTCATTTTCTTTAACTATGTAATAAATAACTTTCCCTGACTCTCTCTCTCTCTCTCTCTACTTATTATTCGTAAATAAATTTAAATGACTTTTTACTTTATTTTTATTCAGTTTTTCTCAATACTTTGAATAAAACTGAGTCTAATTAATTTTCCATCTAATCTGTGAGAGACGAGTTTCGATCTTAAATAGACAAAGTGTCAGCCCATTAAAACATATTCTTATAATTATTTTTATTGTTACAGCTCACTCAGCCAGTGCATCCAATCAGTGCTTCGAAGGGCTTGCGTAGAAAAGAGACTAACTATTGGTCTCCTTCCTGCGATCCAGTACCTATCGAGCAACTGCAACGGCGCCCTCTTCTGTCTGACGGCGGCGGCACCTCCCGGGGACAGTGCAACGCACATGCAAGAGGTTCTGTTGCAGGCCTTTTGCGCAGAGAACGAGATTTATACTTTGAAAGTAAGTATTTTTTAAATTATAAAGACTGGCGGACGGCCCGCCTTATGGTAAGCGATAATCACTGCCCATTACAGCAATACCACCGGTATCGAGTGTCTATCACCCTAAGATAGGTATCGATATGTCTCATGTGCCTCTAATTTCACAGACTAAATCGCCTTTCAAACAGAAACACAGCATTGCTGCTTAGCGGCATAATTTTAGGCACTTCTCCGGGCGGACTCTGCAGCCTTCCTGCTTTTTTGTATCTTAATTTTTTTTGCCAGTTTTAAAGATCAATAATTTTATATTATAGTTTCGCAAAGATGTTACATAATACCTATTTATATTTTCATGCAAAAGTTATTTAAATATTTTTGATTATTGTTTGATGCTCAACATGTGGTTATGTAGCAAAACTAACGGTTTTTTTCTTTTGCTCACAGGTGGATTCGGAGGATAAGATGAGAAAGTTGCTGGGATGCAGGTCAGCAGGAGATTTCAGCTGCGTGTTGGTCCACTATCCATACATAGACCCTTTTAGCGACTGCCAGGAAATTGACCTCACCGCACTCTCCGAAGCTGAAAAGAATTTGATTGACCACTGTGAAAGTACATGGGGATTTGGACAGGTTCCAGTCATCAAGCTTCCTGAGAAGTGAAATAAACAAGAAGACATATTTTGTTGTGAAAAAAAATTGTATAACCATTTCGGTGGATTACGCCAACTGGCATTTTGGGGCTTCGGCGTTTAGCGCCATCTAGTATACAATAGTTGAACTCTATCCGTAAGGTTTTGTTTAGTTCCTATTGTAAATTTGGGGTTGATGAGAGCAAAGACAATATAAATCTTATACGACGTATAAATGTTGTCTTTGATGAGAGATTGATTTGTAAGCTATGTATGTAAAATGGAGCATATTAAAAAATAGAAGTCTAAAGTGAGTGAACATTAGTGATACAATTTTTTTACGAATAATTGTCATATTTGCATTCTATATTAAAATTGGTACTTCTGTAACTAGGTATCTCTAATGCATGCATGTTAAAATAAGTCAAAAAGAGTAAGTACGAAGTAAGAAGATTAAAAACAGGTGTTGATATATTCTACTTCACCTACAAATTGTTTAGAAATAAGAGAAAATAAACAATGCTTGAGGTAATGAAAGCTTTTATTTGTCCCATTAGACATAATTATGTTTATACGAAAGAATTAGAGCACAAGGTGAAGTTAGCCAGTAAAAGTTTCTGGAAGCCGCTTTTATAACACGATAGCCAGTCTTACATTAAACAAAAGAAACAAACTATTTGTTTTAATCCTTTGAGCGGCTCGTCCCACATAATTTAATCTCAAACTAATTGGGAGTGGGACGAGCTGATGAACACAATTAAATATGAGGGATATAAATCAAATAGCATAGCAGATTTTATATTTATTTATTTATACAATTCTAGACGATTTCATAAAAATAAAAAAACTTAAGATTCACTATGGTCCATATTTTTATCACCGTTGAAATGTCTAGGAAAGAAATAATAGTAAGTAAGAAAGATCTAAATAACAATTCATAACTTAATTATAATAAACTTTTCAACAAATTAAATGAGAGAATAATTTACGTATAAAAGGTAGGTAAATATAAAATTAGAAAAGATGCAAAAAGCCAACATCACGCGGTGTTCCCAGGCGGTCACCCATCCAAGTACTGACCGCGCCTGACGTTGCTTAAATTCGGTGATCGGACGAGAACCGGTGTTTTCAACGTAGTATGGACGTTGGCAAACGTAAAGCAGAAATTATTAGGCACTTTAAAAAAAATAGAGATAAACCAATAATCTATTACAAGAGTTCCAAAAAGCCAACATCACGCGGTGTTCCCAGGCGGTCACCCATCCAAGTACTGACCGCGCCCGACGTTGCTTAACTTCGGTGATCGGACGAGAACCGGTGTTTTCAACGTGGTATGGACGTTGGCAAACCCAGTGCAAAATTTATGAGCTACTCTCTAAGAACTTCTTAACGAAAATCCAATAAACGAATTACAAAAGTTGCAAAAAGCCAACATCACGCGGTGTTCCCAGGCGGTCACCCATCCAAGTACTGACCGCGCCCGACGTTGCTTAACTTCGGTGATCAGACGAGAACCGGTGTTTTCAACGTGGTATGGACGTTGGCGAACCTGCGCAGAATGAATGAGGCACTTTCTAAGAAGGAACTCAGTGAATAATTAAAAAACAATTAACATTATAAACAAAATGCCACAGGCGATCACACTTCCTTCCGTTGCTTGTAATTGGACGATTCCAAATAAAAAAACCTGAAAAATAACTCGCCAAAATGTTTTTAATCTGTTACCCCCCAATCCTCGAGTATCAAATCAGCCCCCTTTTCACCAATCATTATAGTTGGTGCGTTTGTATTCCCTCGTACAACTACAGGCATTATCGAAGCATCTATCACTCTGAGATGACTGATTCCATACACTCGCAGTTTAGGATCAACAACGGCTGCTTTGTCCCAATGCGGGCCCATCTTACAAGTCCCACTCGGATGGTAAGGCGACGAAGTGTATGTTCTAGCTAGACAGACAGTATACTCATCGGTACCCCATTCAAAGTCCCTGCAACCTTGCAATCTCTCCCGAACAAAATAAGCTCCCATATCCTTGAACGCTTTAGTTTTTTCCAAGCTTAAAATAAACTTTACGCCTTTTATAATAGGGACTAAATCTAATTCGTTGTCTAGGTAATTCGCGTCTATTATAGGGTAGCCGTAGGGATCTGTTGAATTTAAGTAGATACGACCTCGACTTTTCGGTACCAAGTTCATGGTTCTTGGTACAATGGCATCGTAGTACGCGGTTGGATATGTCATAATGCTCTCATACAACGAAGGGTTTGATAGATACTCTTTCAGAATAACATTGTAGCACTGGTATTGTACGTCTACAGCTGGTAAATTTGGCTCTGTTTTGATGAAAGCTATAGAATTTACAGCGCCGTTGCCGGCTATAGGATTATTTTTCACTTTATCCAATTTATAATCGAGAATGTCTTGTAAAATCGTTTTGTCATCAACTAAAGTCGAGTTTTCTTTGGGAATCGCTATAGGATATCCGTTGAAGGTCACATGATCATGTAGGTTGAAGCCTACAGCCAAATTCGCAATAACATTGATACCCAAGCTTTCTAAATGGTTTTTAGGACCAATGCCGGACAACATTAGTAATTTAGGCGAGTTGATGGATCCCCCACTGACTATAACTTCATTTTTGGCTACTGCTGTGCATATCTTCCCATTCTTAACGTAAAGAACTCCATAAGCCCTCTTGTTTTCATCAATAAGTATCTCCAAAACTTCGGCTTCGATTTTTACAGTCAAATTCTTTCGTTTGTATCGAATAGGTTGTATAAAAGCAGTGTTTGTAGAGACTCTTTTTCCACAGCGTGTAATCGTCTGCCCTTGCATCGTTGCAAACTGGTTAGCACCGTTGAAGTCAGCAAGTGGTAGGCCCCTTTCGGTGAAAGCTTCAGTCATCATGAACGAAGGTTTGTCGATATATGGGAGATGCGAAACTGACTGTTCACCGTCAGAACCGTGGTATCCTTTGTCCAGGGAGTTGATGTTTAAGTTGTTTTCTGATTTAATAAAGTAGGGAAGAACCTGTGTGAGAGAAAAAAAACCTTATTTTATTATTGCAAGCTTCATAATTAGCTTCATCAGCCGTAGGACATTCTATAGCGACCTATCTTGTGCGGCCTTTACCCAACAGCAGTCTTTCCATCTAGTGAGATAGATAGATAAAGATAGATAGATAGATAGATAGATAAGATAAATCATTTATTCGACACACACAAATACAGCACAGACAGAGATAAAAACAATCGGAAGAAACAACAGTAGGTTACAATCACTATAGACAAACAGCTTAGGCACTTAGTAGGTAGGTAGGCTAACTGTGAACTTAAAAACAAAAAGAAGAAGAAAGAAAAAAGAAAAAAAAAAAAAAAAAAAAAAAAAAGAGTAGTAGTGGAGGCCGTTCTACGCTGAGCTTTCCGTTGCGTGGTCGATACTCTAGAATTTTTCTGCGCCAACGTTCTCCTAACTATGTGCCTTGCTAATCCTCTGGGCTATGTATGTCAGTGAATGTAACTTTACTTATTTTGAATTGCAAAATGTCTGTACGATTCCAGACACTTTTCTATAAGGCACTATTATTAACAACTATTCAATCAAACAGCACTAAAGCGACTAACGAGACTTTAGGATTTTGTGAACTTTGTCTGACTGAATCAATATGTCACCAAGTTTAAGAGTAGCTCAAGTATGTAAACTACTAGCAAACTAGTTCGTTAATAGATAGTTTCAACTTACGTCTTTATAACTCCAACCTTTGTTGCCCAAAGCAGCCCAGGCATCGTAATCTACGCTACTGCCTCTTATGTACGACATGGAGTTGATAGAACTACTGCCTCCCATGGTTTTACCCCTGAAAACACATTTCATTGTATTTTTAGAGCTTGCTATATATTAAGAAACCAAAATGTGTAGACTTTATCTACGGTTTTTGTTATCCTGGCTGAGAGCGAGCATATAGCATAAGAAAGTTTTTCTACTACTATTCTATCAGGCACTATGAAAAAACAAGCCATCCATTTTATCATTGTGAGTACTTTGGCAATGACTAACGGCTGCCCATTGCATTGTCATCGCGGTATAAAAAGTAGCCATGGTATTTCCATACTCAGAGAAAATTCCTTATCATGTGGGGGGATTTGCCCATACTCACCACGCTGGGCATGCGGGTTGGCGGGCGCAGTTAGAGCTACCGTTGTTAAAATGAGGGACGCTGCTGCACATCCCCTAGATTTTTTCCCTAGTCGCCTCTTACGACATCCGCGGATAGGTAGAGGGGCCTATTCTTCAAACTGTTGTAAAACAAAAAGGACAGAGAGGGGATTTTATGATGGCTGTATGATCTAGGACATACTAATGTAGAAAGAAAATGATAGATCAATTCACTACCTTGGCCAAGAACACCTCTGTCCGTCTCTTCCCAAGCAGGATTTTCCATTTGGCTCGGTGAAGTAATTCCAGTCGATGTTGGATCCTAGGAACGATGTGGACAGACCTGGGACTAGGGTAATGTCAGGCTGTTCACCACCGGCTTCTAGGAGCAACACCTGAGCCATGAAAATAAATAAATTATCAGGAAAAATCTTTTGCACTGTTAGATACAGTGACCCTTTGGCGTTACTTTGCTCGATGAATTCTGACAGGGGTTAAAATATTCCAAGTGTGTTAGCAGTAACAGTTGAGTCAAATACAAAGGACATTGGGCAAATTTGTATGAAGCCAGGGCCCCGATTTTTTTGAATCCTGCAATAATGAAACTTTCAGTTTTACATTGTTTTAATAGTGTAGATTTCAAATATGTGCGGCTTTTATTGTAAAGCAGCCGGAGTAAAGAGATATAGGTCGTTAAAGTTTTTTATAATACCTGGTTGACAGTGTACGAAATGTAATTATTTTGAACATTACAATATTTATTTTCAATTCTATGTTTTTATTAGTTTAAAATACTGACAGATCTACGTGAAAAGGGAGGATATTACTGGATCCTGTACGCCTGGACCTCTTCAGGTCGGAGGATGTCTACCATGTAAAAGTATTTTCATAATCAATATCTACCTACCTATATTATGGTTATTAAATAGTACCAAGGATGATACTCTGATATTACCTATTTAACCTAAATAAAAAAAAATGAATAAAAATACAATTTTTATTTCAGATTACCAGTAACCAATGGTATTTAATTAACTGTTATATTATTGATAAACTATGAAATTAAAAAAAATACTACTTGAATAATACACAAATAAAATAATCTTTACAAAATATACCTACAGCATTTAACAACTTTTTCACTATCATTTTTTTTTCATTCACTGTTGGAATTTGATAACCATGATGATAGACTAGCCCCTTCTGGAGTGTTAATAACATGCGATCTTGCTCGTAAGACCTAAGAACCACATCCACGGCACACTCTTCGATGTTCAAACCGTCTAACGGCAGCTTGTTCCGCAGGAACGTTTTGCACCAATGTCATTTTTTAATATCTGTAAAAATAATAGTTATTGTCATTGTAGTTAGGTACCTCATTTAAAATATACCTACTGATAAAAAAGTTACATTACTAGCAACCCCTTTCAGACTTTCGTACGACTAGTTATGCTCATTTTTGCGGCTGCCGAATTTTATATGATGCATCTTTAGGAGAATGCATGTACATGATGCACACCAAACAAGCAGAGACACGGCAGGGCGTTGCGTTGCAATTTAACTTTTAAACAAATAGCGCTGCGCTCTTTTCCTCGTCGTACCGCGTTCGCTGTGTGGAGCTCCTGAGGCTTCATCATCAACAACCTGTAGGAGTCCACCGCTGGACATAGGCCTCCCCCAAAGAGTTCCACGACGAACGGTCTTGAGCCCTTTCCATCCACCGACTTCCCGCAACCTTTACAATGTCATCGGTCCATCGGGTGGGGGGCCTTCCAACACTGCGTCGCCCGGTTCGTGGTCGCCATTCGAGAACCTTTACTCCCCAACGGTTATCGGTTCTGCGAGGTTTCATGAATCGTAAAATAATATTACTTAGGAAAATGTAGAAACTTACCTGATGTGGTTAACCAAGACGTGACAGTATTAAGGATTACCGGTGGCTGGTCTTGTTCCAGGAATCGTTGAAATCTTGAGCCTCAAGCAATAGTGCAATTGGCAAATAAGAATTTCCATTTTTTACTCAAAAACTAAAAACCGGTATATATACAAAAGTACTCTGTGCTAAAAACCGAAACGGAATCTGCAAGTCACAATTGACAATGGTTTATTGTGACAGTCAAAAACAATTGATTGCGGGTAGGGTTTTGTTTCGCTGCACTATACCAATCGAAGAAAAGCGTTCGTTGTAAGAAGGTAGCATAAACATAACACGGAAATGACTATTTTCAGCATATAATATAACTCCACTGCTTTAGAGCTTTTCATGACTAAAACTACTACTTTAAATTAACAAAATGAATTAATTAACTCATCAAATAACTGCAGGTTGGGGCCCACGATTACCCATGTCCTTTAGTGACGAGAACTTCGATTATGATGGATAATTAATATCATGTGGCTTTGCAGAGTCCATCTACCGTTCAAGTTTTATCTTTGTTTTATACATACTACAATTTACTACACATGTATCCCAATTTTAAGTACCTAAGTTAATTCCACTCCATCAAACCTTAGAATGGAGCTTTGCAAGATATACCATCTGTTTATTTGGAATAGGAAATTAATTTAGAAAGGAGCTTTTTCGTATGTGGTCAAGGCTATATTAATAACTAGTATGTCATCTGTGACATTTAGTTCAAAATTAACAACTAGATGTCGCTGGTAAAATTTAACGAAAGCTGAATCGCGCTGACGAAAACACGCGGCGTATGATGACGCCTTTGCCCGAGTTTGTTAACCGTCACTCTGGTTTCCCTTCAACACGTACAAATCTTTCGCCTTTTACTAAAGATTTCCGTGGAGGGGAACACTCAAATGAGTCTACAAACTGTTTTTGTATGCTATCGCTTCGGCGTAGCTCATCAATTCACAATATGTACTATGAAACTTCATCTCCTAACTTATCCACAAGAGATAGAGAGAGTAGAGTAATAGGGTCAGGTGCGTGCGTGCATTCAGAACGGGGTCTGCGAGTTTGTGTGACCATTTAATATAAGTTCTGTTAGGACCTATTTTGAATGTGTATAGTATTGGAGGAGGCATGTCACAGCGAGATTTTCTCGTTATAAATTGGAGCAGCCCGCCTGGGAAGGTACCTCCACCTTACAGAAGATCGCAGCCAAATAACATTATTTGTTTCAAATAGTGTTGTGTTCCTGCGGTGAGTAAGGTTGCCAGAGCTCTTTAGGGGGAGGGGGATTCGGGGTCAGCAACGCGTGCGTGACGCCTCTGGTATTGCTAGCGCTCATGGGCTACGGTAACTGATTACCAACAGGTGGGCCGTATGCTTGTTTGCCACCTCAGTTGTATAAAAAATAAAATTGAAGTAGGTTAATAATTTTAGGACACTATCGCAGTAGTACTGCACGCTCATATCCAAGTGCGACCACGGAAGACCAGCGCTTTGGTATGATTGAACTGCTCTGCTTTATTAGCACATGCTGAGGTGGTCATTTTTGTTACCATGAGGTTGAATTTGGTAACAAAATAAACGGTTTCTATTTTACAGGTATTAACTGTTTGCCTATTATAGCAGGCGGTTTGCAAGTTCTTACGTACTTTGGGTGGTGTTGAACTATTTACTACTACTACTATTAACATTCTAAAATCTAAAGTCATTAGACAATCTAAGACATCTTGTAAATTTAAGCTATTTTTAGCTTTCCAATATAAAATTCGACATTTTTGTTTTACATTCAAATTTTGATTTCTAGCTTGTTGTACTGAGAGTTGGTTGCTGTTTTTTTCGGACGAATTTTTCATTTGTAGGTGTAGCTGTTTTTTATGTTTTTTTGTTTGGATGTTTATTAAGCAGGGCATCACCCTGAAGGATCGGAAACGCAGGGACGGGACGTCATCGTTGTGATTTGTGTAATGCATTTTATTTATACGCG
Source organism: Anticlea derivata (assembly GCA_947579855.1). Lineage (NCBI taxonomy): Eukaryota > Metazoa > Arthropoda > Insecta > Lepidoptera > Geometridae > Anticlea > Anticlea derivata. The sequence goes on from OX388281.1 coordinate 1,791,933, forward strand.
TTTGCATCTTCACGAACGTCTACGGAGGTATTGCGTTCGTTGATGATAAGGATACGTACTTTGAAATTTTTCTCCACCAGTCGATTCGTGACCACGCAACCAGCCGCCCCAGCGCCAACCACTATGAAATCGTAGTTATCGTCATCTCTTTCTCTCTTACAGTTTTCATTAAACCTATCCCTTTTATGCACTATTCCATGACCGTCTTTTTCATAGTTTTCTATATTATCTCTGATGTAAGGGTCGTTTTTGACATCATTGTCGTAGGTTCCGTTTAGTTTGCCACCAAATTCATCGATTCCTAGTTCCGCCTGGATTCTGCTATCAATGGAGCTCCCGAAGAGTTCGGCTATAAAGTTCAGGTAGACATAGCCGAAGTATGAGCAGGCCGTTAATTGGCTGTGGGCTGGACAGATTTGGGTGAGGTTTACTGGCTCCCAAACCATGGTACTGAAAGAAACCAATTGATGAGACCATCGTTTTGGAAATTTGATAAAACTTGTTTTTTTACGATAACCTAAAATTTACTCATAAATATTTCAGTCGTTTGTTTTTATCTTCGTTTTAAAGTAATTAGTTAAACGAGCGAGCGAAGAACCCTCAACTCGGGTGCTTGCTTGCTTGTCGTGTCACTGATACTTTTTTGGTCATCCGGGTAGTATTATCAAGACTTACTGTTAAGAATATGAGTTAAATCGGCCAAGGGGTTGCTAAGATATAAGGGTCCAAATGGGGGTTCAAAAAAACATGAAGGACTGTGATATGAAAGAGCCCTGCTTGTTTGTTCCAAAACGATTTTGATTTATATTCTAGACCATAATATACACCAAAAGTAACATTTAAAAACTAATATACTAACTAAAAGGTCACCGATATAGCTTTCAGAATTAGCAGATTGAAGTGACAGTGGACCGACGCAGTGTTGGAAGGCCCCCCACCCGATGGACCGACGACACTGTGAAGGTTGAGGGAAGTCGGTGGATGGAGAAGGCTCAAGACCGTTCGTCATGGCACTCTTTGGGGCCTAAGTTCAGCAGTGGACTTCATCAGGCTGATGATGATGATGATAACATGAGCTCCCCTTTGGTAAAGTTTCAATTTTGTTTCAAGATTTCGGATGACTGGATATTGTAGTTAAAACAGTACAGAGAGAGTAACAGTAATAGTTTACTCGTAAGGATGCAATTTTCAAAGTTTAACTAATTTGTGCCTCAGCGATTAGCCCCTTCGTCCATGACGCTACGCAAAAGTGACGGAACTCATTAGAAACTAGAGTTGCGAACTGATTGGAAACTCTGACTCGTCCACGACGCTACTGGAATTTCCTGAAACTCAGTCACTCAGTACACGATTTTATGTAAACAAAGTTTTGAAAACGATAATAATTAACATGACTTGTGATAATTCGAGCGATGACATGAAATTATTACTTCTCCAGTCACATAGACGTCAGAATCACTTATAATTACTTTTTATTCGTTCATTTTTCAACAGTTTCTCGAAACCAGTCGCCTGACCAGCATGTCGAGTCGCCAGGAGACTAGTTACAAACGCGTTCCTTTTGAGTAGCGTCGTGGACGGACGCGCATTGAAATACTAGTGCTATCGCAGTCAGGCTACTCATAAGTGACTACAGTTTCAGTCGCGTTCCTTTTGAGTCGCGCCGTGGACGAAGGGGCTTATCGAAGCACCTGCCACTACCTGACACCACGTTCCCTGTGTCGTGGGTATCGGAAACTACGAGTACCATGGTACCACAACACCCAGACCCGGAACAAATATTTGCACAGTCCCGCAGCAGGTATCGAACCTGCAGCTCTTGCGTCTCAGACGCCACCGAAGTCCTCCAACTTTTCATGAGGATGCAAATACTTACAATTAACTAACTTTTAGTTATTTTCCTAATCAAATTTAATTTGTTCTCATCACTTCAACAACAGCCCAAACAAGTATGTATATTACAAAATACACTAATTAACAAAAACAGTTCCTACTTTATCAACACACAGGATAGAAGTGGCGTTATACACAACACACAAATAATTACATACCAAGTTTATAATTTAGGGTCCAGTGCCACCAATCAAACCACCAGACAAATCAGAAAAAAACCAGTGTGGATATGAGATTTTGGTGGCAAACAAGCTTACGGCCTACCTGTTAGTAAGTGGTCACTTTAGCCTATGAACGCTTGCAATACCAGAGGCAGAGGCATCAGGCACGCGTTGCCGACCCCGAACCCCCCCAACCCTACAACCTCTCACCGCAGGAACAAAACACTATTTGAAACCAATAATGTTATTTGGTTCGATCTTCTGTTAGGCATATGATTAGATTTAACAGACCAGATTGGTCTCTAAGAAGCGCACTTAAATCCTTTCACTTCTTCTTTCACACACGGTCATAGGCCCTTTTCAGTGCCACCATACCTCAACCTGCTCACTCTTCTGCTGCTCTGGTATTGCAAGCGCTCATAGGCTACGGTAAACGCTTACCATCAGGTGGGCGGTAAGATAGTTAGCCACCTCAGTTGTATAAAAAAAAAACTCATACAGGATGACCAAGAAAGAACCAGTGACAGGACAAGCAAGCGAGTAAGCAACTAAATTGT